>JAQISU010000135.1:67500-117500 GCA_029339505.1 Unio delphinus | reverse complement strand
TCAGTTACATCGAGATTTGTCTTGAAATCCTTGAAAATATAGGGGAAACAACGACCTCAAACCAAACAGACGCAGTTGTTTTTGTTTTCTTTCTTCTTTTTTCTTCTTTATTCATGCTCGGGTATGATGTGAACTAATCAACTAGTATTTTTATACCACTCTCTTTATACATTACATTATGTCATCTCAATAGAATGTTTTTTTTTTTAAAATGACTTTGCACTAGTTACATTACTTGTATCTGAGAAACTTTTAAAAACGTAAAGTTAATTTTGTTTTTGACATATTACTCTTCGCAATGAGTATATACTTAATATAAATTTTGATTTTGTTAGAAGTCTACTTGTGCAGTTGTCATATAACACCTTAATTAATACATTGTCGAAAGTTTAATTTTGCCTCACCAAACTCACAAAAATGAGTTTATTCTTACTGGAATAGTCAGTCATATTAGATTGCTGATTTGACATATAATCATTGGAAAGTTTATTATGATCCATGCAATCTCTGCCACGTGACCGGTTTCATGCTAAATTGTAGATTGATAGTTGGAAACCTACGATGTTATCTATCAACATATACCATTTACATCTCCCGTTGATTGGGAAGCTTCATATTTTCCTGTCACCAACATCTTACCATTTTATATTTAACTATTATGGTTTTGTATATCGCTGGTCGATGTTAAGCCTCTCTTATATTTGAACATCTAACCTATAGTATGGCGCTAAATAGCCTAAAAGTGCTGGTGCGCCGTTAAAATTCAAGCAAACAAACAAACGATGTTATCTATCACATAGTTTGTAGATTTATGTACAGAGCGAAATGCTTCCCATTAAGTAATTAAAATTGCTCGCGCAATCAAGAGGAATCATAAGAACCTGGCGACCATCGCATGGCATAGCTCACCTTTGTATGGTCTTAAAAGCCAGTTTTTCTTTCATATCTATATGACATTATATTTATATCCTTAATTAGTTTCTTAGTGATTTTTTCACAACCTCTTTCTTATCTACATTATGTTCTAAGAAACTTCAATACGAATTAGTTCTGTCTTAAAATGTATATTATAATGCTTCTTAGCACTGCATAAAACAGACATTCTTTTGGGTATTAGACAACTGGAACGCGTGCTGTAAACTTGTGAGAAATATGGTATAAAAGCAATGAAGTAGGCATCACTGAATTACAGTGTCTTCTCAAAAATACTGGATCATCTTTCAGAATTAAATGGCTAACCATTAAAAAATATTCGTTTTGCAGTCGCATTCTCCCGAAACAAAATTCGAAAATAACTAATGGCATGACATGATTTTATGAGTTTCGAGTATTGTTAAGAAACGTATACCAGAGTCCAAAAAAAAGGTTGGGTGGGTACGGGAGCGTTGCAATTAATGTCGATAAGTTGAAACGTCGGGAACACGATTTAGCATTTAACTAAAGGGAAGTGTTTCTAGTTTCAATGTTCGTTACGCTCATCGCAATGTCAACAAATTTAGATGTTGCAACTGTACACCAGCAGCTCATAACAAGCTCGATATGTCACAAGCTAAGTGTTGAGCGCAGGTCCTCATAACATCTAAGTTTAGCTAAAAGACAAAAATGTACTAAAACAAATACAAAAGTCACGACAATCATCGAACACAGTGCATATTAGGACTTTAATGAAAACTAGTAGTCCTCAGGTCAATGAGTGTAAATGCTACTACTTTATATCACAAAAAAAAAGTGTTTCCCCAAAATTTAACAAGCCAAACTGGGCGGTCTGGGTAGATTTTGGGGCAAACCTATCATCATATAAATGGTTTAAGTATTGTGTAATCAAGGTATTGGACGTTCTATTATAAAGTCTCTGCAATACGAATGAGACAAAATATGGATGATTGGTTGTCTTCACTCCAGAGCATGTGTGCAATCTGATATTTCATCTGCGATAATAAGTTGGAAAAGGAATTATTCAACTCTTTAAAAATAAACAATATAAAATAAGCCCCTGCTGATCAACACTTCACTGTTATGTTGTCTGCTAAGCTTACAGAGAGAGAGAGAGAGAGAGAGAGAGAGAGAGAGAGAGAGAGAGAGAGAGAGAGAGAGAGAGAGAGAGAGAGAGAGAGAATAAGTAGCATTATTAGTAATAGTACATAAATAGCTTGGAACAATATTCTTGCTCTTATTTTTATAGCACGAAAAATGTCATATGAAAACCTCAGTCAGCTGTAATGCTGAAAAGACGTGTAACAATTAGAGTGTCTAGAAAATTAATTTATCCATATAGTCAACAATACATACAAGAAAAATATTACAAAGACACATTAGATAATACTAAGCCCTTTCTCCTACACATTATTCTTCGTAGAGGATGTTATGAATTTCGTTTATTTATCTGGCACAAACCAATTTTGGAATATATGAAACTGAAATATAAATTTTACCGGGAACGTTCGTTGGTGACTATCAAGACACGTACAAAGTCATGACGCTCACATACTATCCTACATAATATAATTACTTTGACTGGCATCTTTATTCCAATCCATCTGTAAATAGTCATATGGAAATCGTCATGCTTTAATGGCATCGGCATGATGTTAACTTGAAATTTGATCAATCAAAATACAGTGTAACAAACATTTGCTGAGAAGGTTTTTGCTTTCTAACGTTGCATTAATTAAAGGCGTTCCGAATCAGTTTTAAAGATAGTTTTCTTGCCTGTAAAAAGTAACAGATTGTGGTTAAGATAAACTATACGATATGTGGAGGGGAAAAACTTGTAACTGGAAATGAAGTGCAAGGAGATAATGCAGTGCAAGGAGATCATGAAAAGTGAGAAAACATCAGTCTGCTCAACATTTTCGGCATTGGACATTGAAATAGTTTTGTGTTTTGCAGGACTACTAATATTTAACTATTTGGACGAATGAATCTTGCATTCTATCATTTAGTGTAGAAATATTACTTCGCCAAGTAAATCGTGTGATTGTGGTCTGCTACTTCCCTCAGGGCACTTTTCAGACCCAAAACAAAGCATAAACATTACGATAACAACCTTGACGGCACGTGGCTTATCAACATTGCAGCATCTTGGATGAAGTTGTCTAACGATGAGAGGGTAATCATTTAAGGTGATTTTAAAGGTAGCAAACTGAGTTCATAACCAGCTTGACATCATATTATTAGTTTGATTTTGCATGGGCATAGCATTCCAGGCATGATATGGTCTAAGTCAAACCGCGTTGTTTGAAAGGGTGTAGATCTAGAAACAAATAGTATAAGTACGTGTATGGTATCCACTATATCAAAGCTATGCGACTAAAACTGTATTTGTAGATAATAAAGAATATATAACTGTCAATGTGTTATATTTCTGTATTATTGGAACAGTTTTGAAAGAGGAGTACGAAAAAGAAAAAGCAATATTCTAGTGAATGTAAAAATCATGTAAATACAGCCGGCTAGACAATAGTATATATATATATATGTATGTATATATATATATATATATATATATATATGTATATATATATATATATATGTATATATTCCCGTTGGTTAACAGTCTTGGTTAAGCCCAAATTATGTTGGATCAAAACATATGGCATCGCAATTAATGCAGAGTGCTTTATGTCTGGTATTGAAGTCTTTCTATATGTGAAAGTAGACATAATACATTTATATCACTGTGACAATATATTTCTTCCATTTTGTAATACTCTATTATATTGTGATACCTTGGTATGTTGTAATACTCTTTTTTTTTATTGTATTACTATATTAGTGTGTTTCAAAGCAAATGTTAACTGGTACGGAGTCATGTCACTGTGTTGGTTTATAAACGTTTTGCATCAACGTTTTGTCGAATATTCGTTTTCTGTAATTGTACTCAACACGAAATCGCCATTTATACCGCCTTTTATCGATATAATGTTGAAAATAATCAGTATATATCTGTTTTTAGTGATCAATATAGGATAAATGAAAATGGCACTGTATATGCCATTTTGTCGTTTTAATTTCGTAGGTATCTGTATTGTTTGACTCAAATTCCATGCACCGTTGTCCTCTATACTTTCTTTATACCTGTCACTATACTAGGTATAATCAATTTGTGATGGCCATCACATGGATTTGATTAAACATTTTCACCACCGCTTTCTATTGTCTACCTGACGACTGGAATGCGCATCCGGAATCACCGGAAATTTATTTTTACTTTCGATCTCAATTAATGCGGTCTCAGCTTAAAAAGACATACAGAACCGGATATTGCCTCATTGTGCAAGCAACTTGTCAACATTTACATAAAGGCTTCTAATACATCAAGAAAATATGCTCAAGTTTGCTAACAGCGCTTTTGATGGCTTAGTCGATTGCAGATTGTCGTTAAACTTTGTAACTTTGTTTTAATAAGTTTGAAAGTTGCTTTAACAATAAAATCTCGGTACGCACAAATCAATGCAGCCAGGTATTTAGGATCAATATGAACTTGCAAGAATGGAGTTAGCAGACAAATGATTGATGATTGATGCTGACCGTGAATGATTTACAACAGAGGGTATATGCCCCTGAATTGTCTGAGAGAAGAAATACAAGTTTGTGTTGTTCTAAAATTAATTCAATGCAGTACCAATATATGACGTTAGGATAAAAACATCTTTAAATGTGGAGTGAAAAGAATATCAGTATTATTTCTAATCATCATTCATGAGCGTTTTTGTTTTCCTTTTGCGCCATGGTACATTAAATTTATATAATCAAATCCAGTGGACATGAACATTTAGATGGTCAAGTATAGATTCGACATTTGTGCAACTTAAAATGGCATTTCCTTATTTTTTTTAAAAATACTACATGTCTCACAGATAGGAAAAATAAAATCTGTTATGTCCCACATGTTGCTTTTTATGGTGTAAATTTGTTGTGTCTTAGCATTGATTTTATTTGTACTTTGCCAATAACCTATTATAATTAATGTAAATACGGAAGACTAAGGAGTAAATAAAAATAATAGAAGACTGTATTTTAAAATATCACAGAGCACATGTTTATGAATGCAGTGGACTTTTTAACATTGCATGACGAAACCCACTGTTCAAATGCATATTTAAAAGTTAAAGAAAAATAGTGTTATATGTGTCTTATATTAATACACTCAATGAGTAAAACTGTATACCATTTTCTTTTCCTTAAATCCTCTGAGTAGTTTGAATGATATAGCCGATTACTTTCAAGGACTCGTATCGATAGTCTGGTTTACGAATGTCATCATGACGTTACTAGGTCGCATCCGATAAACGATCAACAGATTCGCTGTTGCCCTAAAGTGTTCACTATTAACTGAAAAAAGAAAATAAAATGCACACAAAACAACAATGTTAGGCTTTAAAATATATAATGAAGATGAATTCAGATTATGAAGATGGCAGGAGGAGTCAGTTTGGTTCTACTATAAAGATGCTTATTTTGCAAATGTTTTTATTTAAAGAACTAAAAATTCCCTTTCTCTTCCTGCATGATTGATTGATATGCGTTGTGTTTAAGTTTATATATTGTCTTTTTTTCCGAAGTGCATCTCACACAAGACTGTCCTGTCTGCTTCGTCGCCTCCTATACTTCTGGGATAAATTGAAGTAAAATACCTTATAACTGTTTTTAGTTTCTTAACTACAAGTTTCAAAAGCAAATATCGTAAGTATTTTGGTAAAATTATTTTTTCTTATTTAATAATTGTTTACTTTAAACTAGTTCAAGTTCATTTCTCAAGTACATGGATACGGCCGCTTCGATTAAACATGCTTCTTCTCGCATCCGTTTTATATTTTGGTTGTTAATCCTTGTTTGAAGACTGGTTCAACGGCATTGTACCTCAACAGTATTGATATATTTCATTCGCGCAACAAGTCAATGAACATAAAATAGTTTGTTGCCATCTTTATAAACGAACTGTTAACATTCAACGCAAGCAAGTATCATGATCACAGGAAAGTTTTTTTTTTAAATTTAAAAAAAAATATGTACTCCTCTCTTGCACAGGTTGGTGTCAAAAGAATTTTGTCACTCCCTGAATGATTTAATACATGCTAAAGGTTTAATATTTTCTTTATCATTTTCAATAACAGACATAATCGCATACATGTATCGTTTTTGATACTTGCATAATTGCAGGACACGACATTATTTTGCTCAATAATCTCTCTCTCTCTCTCTCTCTCTCTCTCTCTCTCTCTCTCTCTCTCTCTCTCTCTCTCTCTCTCTCTCTCTCTCTCTCTCAATATCTTAAAATATTAAATTACCTCTTGTTCGCTCATCATTTCGCTTTCTACATGCGCCGATACATGAATGGCTCATCGTTCGTGTGAAAGGCTAAGTTAACTATGTGTTCATAGTGCTCTCCCTATTTCGTTAAACCATCTCTCATGGTTAAATCGTAAGTGTATGTTATATTAATTTAATCAACGTGAATAAAGGACATGATCAACTTATCAATATGCAAAGGTGATAGTAAATAGTCACTAACGGCACAGAACTACATTTAGTAATTTAGTAGCGGACACACTCGGAAGGGATGTAAGAAGTTTGCTCGCTTGGTCAACACACATTTGCCTATTGCCGATCCTAACTCCATTAAAAGGGCAACTGTGTGTATTTGAATGTGATCTTAATAACATATATGCACAGTATATACGCTGTATCAACGATATACCCACTCGTCGTATACATTTTTCATTAAAAGGAAACTAGGCTTGCCAAGTTTCCTTTTAATGAAAAATGTATACAACGAGTGTTATATCGATGATACAGCGTACGTATATGTAAATATGTTTGTGTCGTGTGTGCGCGTAGGTAGGTAGGTAATTAAGTAGGTAGGTAGGTAGGTAGGCATGTATGCATGCATGCATGTAGGTAGGTAGGTAGGTAGGTAGACAGGTAGTTAGGTAGGCAGGCAGGCAGACAGGCAGGCAGGCGATCAAAAATATAATTAGAGACTGAAATTGTGGACGGATTATTTGTTTTCCTGATGTTTTCTAAAGGGTTGTTCGTCCGATTGTGCGTTTTGTCCCACGTATACTAGTTTCATCCCTTTTATTTTTTAATGATCTGTGCCAAAGAGGTATAACCCGTGTGTGCTATTCTTTTGCTATATTGTATGTATGCTATATGTTTACATGTAGGGAGGGCAGATTCATTCAAAAAACATCCCAGTTGTTTTATCACATAGAATATGTGTATTTACAATTTGTCTAGAATTTTGAGTTAATTTATTTTACTTCGTTTTTTATTTAAACGTTTTCATTTTGTGGAGAAAACAGTGTATTACAATATTTATTATAAAAAAGATCAGAATGTTTCATGTACGTGATAACAGTGTGTCGTTTTCTAGCTATATCTTACAGAGATGCAAAGCCGAAGTAAGGAGCCGCATTTCCTTTATTTACTTATGCTTAAGTTATCAAAGTCCCGAAATGGTTTTGTTTTAAATTTAGTGATATTTGTTAATAAGGAATAAGGTTAACTCGGTTAACTCTTTCTATTTCTTTCTCCATGCAATGGCTTCGTTCTCTGTCATTGTTATTATATTGCATTATAATGATTACTTTAGTTTTTTTCCATGAGGTGATGAGGTGGGAGATGAAACTAAGGCTCCAGCCCGATACACGTCCTACGCGGGCAGTAAACCGAATTCTCCTTCCCATCTCCCCCCCCCCCCCGTCACTTAACTTGAAGAAAATATAAAATATTTTTTTTTTTATTTTAGTAATCTGTCTACAGGCTAACATAGAACATATTTTTGTAATATAAATCCATCCAACGTCACTAAACTTGAAGAAAATCTAAAATATATTTTTTCATAACCTGTCCACATGCTAGCATGGTTTTGTATTGGAATCTGTTATTTTTTTCGTTGCATATTTATCTAAGTTCCATCTAGGAATAGAATATTACTTTTACTGTATATATTATTCGTATTCTTACAAATTAATATTATTAGTTTAATTGTGTCATTTTTTTGTTTTATCACACGACAGCATATATATATATATATATATATATATATATATATATATATATATATATATATATATATAAAGTATCTTGGTAAAATTCGCTGCTTTACATAAGGGACATTTTGGCATTATTTTAATCATATGTCATTTGATGGCTTATTCGCCTGTGAGTCACGCGTTATGAAGAAATTTGAAATTAAACTTTGCATTTTTTAAGGATTTTTATTGAAACAAGTCATCTCCCAATTTACACCACTCACCTCCTCCGAGTTGTCTTGTTCTACCCAACATTTAGTCTCTTTGTGATTTCTTCTTTCACCCATTTATAAGTTTTATTATTTCCAAAAAATCACAATTCATCGCAGTCTCTGTATTTTATTAAAACGTCTGTCAGATATCGACAATTTCTGGGTGCCTCTAACATATATCTGGTCTGATCTTCCTAGACAATGGAACCCAGAAAATAAAAAGGGCTTCCCATGGTGTATTTGGTTTCTTTTTATTATATTTGTACATTTTAAAAGAATGGGACTATGTAAGCCCTACACACACACACACACACACACACACACACACACGCACGCACGCACGCGCGCCTTTCCTTTGCTCTATACAGAGTATATTTTATAATGTCTTGTATTTTATTTCCCCATATAAAATATATTATTTCTTTGTCTAGTGTACTCAAAATTGTATTTTCTATATCACTAAATTTCAGTGTATCATTTATGTTGGAATATAATTAAAGTTTGGCCACTTGGGACCGCTCCATTATGCATAATGGCGTTAGAGCCCAGATGTTTGTATTTTCTTTAAAATTTGTATCACTTGCTTATAATTCTTTTTGTCTTCCTAGTCCTTTTACTCTGTCTTTCACTAAGTGTGGTATTAAACCAGATAAGTTGCCCCACCAGTTACCTATTTTTAAAATTTCTGTTTTATCATGATTGATTTTTGATGAGGCGTTACCGAATGTTTCGAATGTTTTCCTCCAAGTGTTGGAGAGATCTTGGATCTCTTATAAAATTTGTACAATCATCTGCGTGTTGGAGCATTTTGAATTTGTGTTTAAGGTTCGGGATTTAAATACCTTAAATGTATTGAATGTTTCGATTCTTATCACTAAGGATTTCAATTGTTATTATGTATAATAGCATAGATAGCAGGCAACTTTGCCTCACTGATCTTTGTATTTCAGATTTTTTTCGTGCTTTTTCCGTTTACCTGTAGACGCGATGTAATTCTGGTACATAGGATTTTGGTCAATTTTCATAAGTTTTTCCAAAGCTAAATTTTTCAAGTACGTTTTGTATATATTTATGTTTTACTATATCAAAAGCTTTCTCTTGGTCGAACAGCACCAAACCACTTTTCGTTTTCGTGATATCAGGATTGTTTTCCGTCATTTATTGGCCTATTTGTATAGGATTATTAGCCTGGATTTTCAAAATTTCCCTCTGAGGTTGTTCATCCCCTTGTTCAACATTTTGCTCATTTTCTACTTCAAGGTTATTTTGTTTATTACCTACAAACTCTGCATATGTTTTAGGAGCATTAGGGATTTTTGCAGTCTTTTGGGAGATGTCCTGTTTTTCTACATTTGAGACAAGCACGTTTTAGCTCGCAATCTTTGTACCAGGACTGCAATCGAAATCCCACTACGTATAAAGTAGAACATTTCTTTGTGTCTTTACTGCCTGATATCCGCCGACAGTGGCCATCAGTTGCATCTTTATCTTGGCTTCAAATTTATTTTCTACTTTTCCACCAGAACGTCATTCTCCACCTCTAGCAAGAACCCTGAGATGAAAACGTCTTGGGTTCATTCGCTCTATGGATGGGTGGTGATTTAGTCACTATTGCTTTAAAAACACAAGACTTAACTTCTATTTCTGAATTTTAAGGATAAGAGTGGCATTATCCTTGGGGTATAAGATGAATCCTTTAGGATACATTACAACAAGGTATTTCTTGTCCAACTCCCTGTACTACATTGACATCAAAATAGTTTTCCAATTTTACCCCTCCATAGATATGCTTGTTTCTTGTCATTTCCATTATATCAGGCCTAATGATTATATGCCTGGTTAATTTTGTTCATTTTAATACTCAGCATTGACATATCAGTGACCTCTCACTTCTGTCTATGTGAGTTATGCTGGACCGAGGTTATCAATAAGATAGCTTGCCAGCTGTTTCTTCCCGGGTTTCCCTGGTTCTTTCCCCAACAAGTATACTAGCCGCCATGTATTACCTTTCATGTGCTGAAAAATAGCGTTAAACCACCACCTAATTCCTTATTTCCCGACTTATGCCGTCGCTCATTTGTTACACATTCATGCATTCCTCACCGTTTGATCGCTCAAATATTTTGACAACCTGTAATCAAACGCTCGGGTGACCTATTCAGACGAAGCTTCTCGCAGCGCTTGTTTCCGTAAGGTGTTACAGCCGACAGACTAAAACCATCTGCTGCGTGTCCCATTTTGTGTCCACTCCCAAGAGCCAAGATCAAATGAAAAACGACACTACCATTATAAACCCGAATCAGTCGCGTGCCGATGTCACGCTAGTCTTGATAATACCGTGTAATAACATCTCAATTGGCGGTAACAAGTTTGTAATAATATGTTTTTCTTCTGAAAGGCGCCTCCACAAAAGAGGCCTACACCTCCATTTTTGCTAATTTTCTCCCTTATTGTAGCTCAGGGTGCCTTTGTATAATGAGGAATATTTACGACATAACTTACCGTAAAGTGGTACTTGCATTTGTGTCAGCCAAGGACAACCGGAATAATAAACTGTTAAAAGGCTTGAAATTGTTGACCACGACTTCCAATGAAACAATTCAAATGACGAGAACGCTGTGCTGAAATAATATCGCATAAGTTCCTGTAATATTCCAGCAATTATACTAATTAAAGCGGTATCGTAAATGAATATACTTAAACCAATAACAAAAATCACATTTAGGAGTTTCCTTCTTAACACACTTCCGAAGTAAATTCCATTACTTCAGTCTGTAACATTTAATTATAGACGAAGAGTTCATTTATCTTTCGAAATGCAGAGGTAGTTTTCGAACTTCTGATATACATACATACATACATACATACATACATACATACATACATACATACATACATACATACATACATACATACATACATATATATATATATATATATATATATATATATATATATATATATATATATATATATATATATATATATATATATATATATATGCATGCTTATTTTAACCTAATATGCAACCTTTATCTTGGATCGAGATCTTAATTCAAAAGTTTTCTCCCACGCAAACAAAATAGAATGCGATAACACTGAAAAAATATGACAAAGGTATTTCGCGTAAAATTTGCGAGTGTATTAGAAGCGAGTCAAGTTTTCATGCTTTTACTTTTCCTTATATGCCAATCAAGTGTGGCCAAAATGTTCCAATCAAAAAAGTATCTGCTCTATCCAGTTCGTTTTATTTGTTCAGAATGTTAAAATTATTCTCACAAATTGAAAGAGTGGATGTAGAGTTTTCCAGTCGATCTGTAAAATAGTAGTTGTATTGCATTGTTTACATAAATAATTATGACTGATTAAGAATACATATATTCGACAAGGTGACCATTTTTTAAGTTTTAATTCTTTAAATCATGGTGAAAAGAACATGAATGAAAATGAAATTATGAATCCATCTGAATATAACCCGCTTCCTTGCTTGAAAACCTTAACTCTCTTATAAGTCAATTCAAAATGCAAACAACAAAGAGCCGGATCTGCCCGATGGCATTATATCCAAGTTTTCGATGTGATTGGAATGGTCAGCATAAATAAGCAGTAGGTTGTAACAAAGGATACAACACACCTGCCCTTCATTATCTATAGTCTTCGTGAATAAAATATAAACCGTGACAAAACACCGTGACCATGGAGACGAAGTGTCACAATCTTATCGAAAACATTTAGTCCTTCCTTACTTATTTGTCCGAAACTGCACGTGTCCTGCTGCTATACCTGCGACGGTGCGTGTAACTACGAAATGGACTCCGAAATGAAGATGGTAGCGGAAGATAGCATTTAAGCAGGTCTTCGAGCTCAGTATTAAAAAGCGTTGTTGTCGATTTAGGCGGAGTTGATTGATGATGGAGTGCGGGGTCGTCAAGTCATAATGGATCAAGACCACACTTTATATATTGTAAGAAAGAATACTGCATTCACTCCTGGACTTTCAGAGACCAAGAATACAGTTTATAAATGCCTATCAATATATACTTAACAGAAAGAAATAATTCACGTACGGTAATTTGTCAATATCATTTATTTCTTTTAATGTGGTTATATCCTAATATTTTATTTCGAAATATGTTTTTTTTTATTTGTCTATAATTTTGTTTATTAGATGAGGAAAATCTGTTAAATTGTCTTTTCCAAAATATACGACTAGTTATAACTGATTGAAATTCTTCATTTAGGTTTGTTAATATATGATCTGGTAAACAGTAAATGATATCGGCTGGTAATTTATGTGATTTTGTACACAGTAAATGATATCAGTTGGTAATTATGTGATTTTGTACACAGTAAATGATATCAGTTGGTAATTATGTGATTTTGTACACAGTAAATGATATCAGATGGTAATCATGTGATTTGGTACACAGTAAATTGTATCGGTTGGTTTTCACGTGATTGGTAAACATTAAAGGCATTCAACCTAAGATTTTTTACTTTTTTGTTCTTGCAAATGCATGATATTATGAAATGTATAGCAGAAATAATGAGTAATTACAGGTCATTCAGTTCCCAAAAAATGTACAACTATAAGTTTAATCAATGAAAATATAACTATTTTCTGTACGGATTGCTAATTAATAATGCAGAAACGGAATTTACCGATATACTCCGAAAGTTGCAGTGTCACGTGACGCGCGTCAACAAATATGATGGAAAATCCTGACACTAAGAGGTTCCTTTTAGGGGCCATTCTTGAAAGTGTTTACTTGTCGTGTTTGTGAGATTGTGTTACGTTGTAAGATAAACCAACTAAAAATATGATAATTTGTATCACTGTAATCAGAACCGCTATTAAAAGGTCTCGCTAAAGTCGCTTCTTAGGCTCAGAATAAAGTTGATTTTCTTGTGCATTTGCATTACCATCTCATGAGTCACGTATCCGATAGTCGATGTGATTTGCGCATTTGTTTGTATATTTATACGTTTGTTCATTGCATAACACAAAAAAAAAATATTTTCCAACATAACATTTAATGCATTTATTTTATTTGGAATATTTTTTACTGACAATTTTATTAAAAAAAATGTCTGCAGGACTTTGACCTGATTGTTTTAGATGAAGTCATGCTCCTTGTTGCACAGAGGTATATGCAAGATGCCTTGGCAGCAGAAGAAGATAATGATTACAACCGGGGGAAAAGGCATACTGCTAACAGGCAGTTTATTTTATGGACTTTACGGATACATAAGTACTGGCTGCAGACATGTCATTCCAAGCTGTTGTGTATGGCATATAATGGATAAATAAATTTAGCCAGTACCATGGCTTTACTCAAGGAAGACTTGGGTAATCTATCCAATGATATGATGTCTGAATGATATAATTTATGTTGATTTTAAGTTGTATAAAGCATTTATTTTGTAGTATGCAATTTTTGTAGCTACCTACCCACTAAAAAATGATTATATGTATGGCTATGTTTTGAAAGCAACTAATAGGAGACTATTTATTAAAAACATAGGATGAATTGAAGTTGACTAGCATTGTCTTGGGATGCAAAGGATGTAAAGAACAAAAGTACACTGGTGAATATGATTTTAATTGTACATATACAGTAACACATTAAGTTAAAAGATAAATAACGCATATTCATATTGAGTTGAGAAAGCAAAACTTATTGCAGTGTTTCATGAATACAGATTGGCTTGTAAATATCAACAGAACTACAAACACTAGGATACTATTCTATCCAGATACTGCTCATTAATTTCAATTACATGTAAAACAAAATGGCTCTGGAAACAGAATAAGGTTTTTAAGACTAAAATACTAGTTTATCAAAAGCAACCTTGAATGCTTATATCACATAGATGCATCATCAGCCGTCTTATTACAACTAAATCAAATATACTTCACACCAATTAAAAGTTTAGTTACATATATCATGCATGTATCATAAATGGTTGTTTTTTAGTATACTTAACACAAATATTCCCCTTTTATGTATGTATCACAATTATTTTTGTTAGTATACTTTCTCAAATGGGTTGATAAAACTTTTAGACTTTTCCATCATTACACTTTCCTTCTCCTTAAGTTTTTCAACTTCAGATAAGACTGAATCCCTTAAAAAAAATTGGAAATGTGTAAATACTAATGTTGAACTTGGAAATCTTTAGTTTTGTATCAAAAGAAAGCCTTATCATTTATATTGGTTATTATGATGGGAATGATAATGCTTCAAGAACTAATAATAATAATAATAATAATAATAATAATAATAATAATAATAATAATAATAATAATAATAATAATAATAATTTTTTTAAAGGGTGACTCATTTAGTAAAAGACTATTCTCCCTTGAGGCCATTTAACTAAAATACAAACAGCATGATGAAGAACATATCAATAACAAAAAAGACATTTGCCAACAAACAATTTACAAAAAAAAACTTATTATTAAAAATAAAACAAACCATATTTTAACAAAATAGACAATCTTTACCAACTGCAAAATATTAAACTAATATAGAATGATACATTTCCAGGTAATACATACATTCCTTAGTCATTTTAGATGTGCATCCACCAAAATATTTGTAAACAAGTAAATATACATAAAATTTAATAAAATGTAGTAATACTTATACAGATGCCATATCTGATTCTGATGTGGTTATATCAGACACAGTAGGAATTTGTATCTTATGAATTGTTGGCACTGGTGTAGAAGTTCTTGCCATGTCTTCTGTGAGATTCCTCTCTGTTTCTGATGTTTTCCTTGCACTGCCATTCATAACTAATATAGCAAGAGAAAATAAATGTTTCATTAGACACAATAATTATATATACTTTACAAATAATAGTATGCATAAAATGTACTTAACTATATTGCATTACTTTAATTTACAGTCATCACCATTTACATTATATATAATTTTTATTTTAAAAAAAAACAGTAGTCACTGCTTGCTTCTAAATATAGTCTTATGGTTGCGTGCGAAAATGAAGATGATCATTAATGCTCCTTTGGTAGCCTCAAAAACAGGAGTGTATATATATGTCATGGCGTACATGCGGGTTTCAAACTTTTAGTGATATTGTTGCAGGGCTATGACATTTTATTTCAAGCTTAGTTGAATCATACCAGTTTATATAAAATATGTTATTTTATGAGTTTTGATAAAGAATTAACAATACAGAAATAAAATAGTGGTATAAAAACTTGACTGTTCATTGCAAAATTGAGACTCACCTATCCTTCAAGAATTTGGCGACCTCTGGATTAGTTTTCAGGCTCAAAGTGGACTTCTTTTTATTCCATCGTTCATGCTGTTCACCAATACATATGCGTGTGCTGCCATAATTTGCTCAGAGAGCTATTTTCCCCCCTCCTTTCATAATCTAAGTCTTCGCATTCGATATAGTTGCGAACGCCATTATTTTTGTAAACACGTGTTTGCGCATGGCTAAAATTCTTAATCTTCGGGAGAGGTCAAAGTAGAGGTTACATGAATATAGGCGTGGCAAATAGCGAATTTTTGTCTGCCAAACAATAATGAAAAATCGCGTATTTTATCACAAAATTTCCGATACTAGCCTGATTTCGGCCTCAGTAACAACCTGAATCGCAATTTTTCAACTAAATACGTAATCACGAACTGAAAAAAAATATATAATTTCATTCGTTTTTACTTAGGTTGTATGCCTTTAAATGATATCAGATGGTAATTATGTGATCTGGTACACTGGTAAATTATATCGGTTGATTTTCGTTTGATTTGGTAAACATAAATGATATCTTTGTTGGTTTTCGTGCGACTTGGTAAATAGTAAATGATATCAGATGGTTTTCATGCGACATGGTAAACAGTAAATGATATCGATTGGTAATCATATGATTTGATACATAGTACATTATATCGGTTGATTTTCATGTGACTTGATAAATAATACATTATAAATAATACATGATAATAGTTGGTGCTGATGTGATTTGGTACATATTAAATTATATCGGACTTTATTCACGTGATTTGTTTTTTTTAATAATACATGAAATAGGTTGGTGTTGATATTATTATAAAAAGCAGCAATCCTTCTTATATAAGGAATCAACATCCAAGTTTCTTTTTGTGATTGAATTATTGTAAACCATTGTCCAAGTGATTACGTGCTAACTGGATTTTATGCTAAAAAGCTTTTTCTTTGGATTTGATCAGACTAAAGTTCTCTGGTTCAGATAAGTATTTGCCACCAATATGAATGTTCCAACCAAGATGCCTTGATTCTCAAAATAGACGAAACAATGAGTTTTAAGGAGCATGCGCAAATTACTGGTATAATTTCTCTACATTTAAAAATTGTTAGGCTGTATATATGTTAATAATTTTTTTTTTGCTGGGTTTCTGAGAACGATTAACGAAAACATGGGACATTCATGATTTCGTCTACATGTTCACCACGATTTCCCGTTTGTAATATTCCGTTGTTTTCACCTTCCCATGATGAGTACGATGCACCTCTAGAGGAATCTACATTCGGATTAAACATACACCGGAATTAAACATAGACATATGGGCGCAAGCGTCTATAATTTAAATCATCATAATAGACACAAAAATCTTTTAAATTGTGAAAGAAAACGCTATATTCTGCACAAAAAAGACCCCCATTCTCTCATATAAATATGTATAGTTTGCCCAGAATGTGTGGAACATAATAAATGATACAGTCGTATGAGCGTAATAATATATGGAACTTTTAAACGGTACGGCCTTAATAACGCAACGTCGTGGTCATGACTAAAGTATTGCTTTCATGTATAAACACTTTGCTGAACAAAAGACGAAAATGCCAAATGTGTGTTAAATATTGCAGATATAAATCATTTTGAAGCATGCGTAAAAAAACACTAGAATAATTAAAACAATTATCGATCTCAATATCGAGTTACCACGATGTCCTATCTTAGCCCATCGTGACGAAGGAGCCAGCTGTACTACATTTCTGTGTTCAGTGTAATATGAGACGTTTGCGGAGGGTTAATGGCAAGGGTGAATAGCGGTGTCTCGCATATCATTCCACTGAAACGTCGAAAATCTAAAAATCGGAGACAATATTGTTCTACAATTGTCATTCCGTCTTCATTTTAAAGAAGAAAATAAATCAGCAACGATTGCACACAATTCGTGTCGTACTTTGAGGTATCCATGATCGTTGTAATGTAGTGGGGAAAAGAAATTTCATTTGGATATGCTGGGACTGACAAGGTACGCATGTCAACTGATCGAGGACGATCTATGGACATCGTCGTTGGGAAAAATGATGTGTCATCTTTCCAAAGTCTATCATCTCCGTTAGGACATGCAATTATATGACCCGTCTGTCTCTTTCTGTCTGACTATATGTATGTATGTATGTATGTATGTATGTATGTATGTATGTATGTATGTATGTATGTATGTATGTATGTATGTATGTATGTATGTATGTATGTATGTATGTATGTATGTATGTATGTATGTATGTATGTATGTATGTATGTATTTATGTATGTATGTATGTATGACTTTATTTCCTCTTCAGAAGAGATTCCAGTCAGTTAATATTTCGTAAATACAGAAAAGTTCGGAACATAGCTTGTCATTAAAGGACCTATAATGCACACTATATATAACTCAAAACTCAGTATCAAAAATAGAAATGAAGATATGATTTCTTTTTTTATTGCCTAATATAGGTAAGAGTATCAATTCAGATTGGGATTTATTAAAATTGTTATGTAAAGCAAGTGTTAAATCGCTACACAAAAGCAAACCCACACTTGCTTATAAAAAAAACTAAAAATCGAGATATGTTAATTTGGCGATTAGTAGAACGATAATGATACGTGTCCACGGGTAGTACGAGAATGAACCTTGATCAATGGAACTACGACAAAAATCATTAACCAGCGGTATTTCAAGAATGATCTTAGACCAATGGTAGTACGATAATGATTTTTCACCAATGGCAGTACGATATTGATCTTAGACCAATGGCAGTACGATAATGATCCTAGACCAATGGCAGTACGATAATGATCTTTGACCAATGGCAGTATGATAATGATCCTAGATCAATGGCAGTACCATAATGATCTTTGAACAATGGCAGTACGATAATGATCCTTGACCAATGGCAGTACGATAATGATCTTTGACCAATGGCAGTACGATAATGATCTTTGACCAATGGCAGTACGATAACGATCTTTGCCCAATGGCAGTACGATAATGATCTTTGACCAATGGAAGTGCGATGATGATCTTTGACCAATGGTAGTACGATAATGATCCTAGACCAATGGCAGTACGATAATGATGTTTGACCAATGGATGTACGATAATGATCTTTGCCCAATGGCAGTACGATAATGATCTTTGCCTAATGGCAGTACGATAATGATCTTTGACCAATGGAAGTACGATAACGATCTTTGACCAATGGTTGTTCGATAATGATCTTTGACCAATGAAAGTACGATAATGATCCTAGACCAATGGTAGTTTGCTAATGATCTTTGACCAATGGCAGTACGATAACAATCTTTGCCCAATGGCAGTACGATAACGATCTTTGACCAATGAAAGTACGATGATGATCTTTGACCAATGGTAGTTCGATAATGATCTTTGACCAATGGAAGTACGATGATGATCTTTGACCAATGGATGTACGATAATGATCTTTGCCCAATGGCAGTACGATAACGATCTTTGCCTAATGGCAGTACGATAATGATCTTTGACCAATGGAAATACGATGATACTCTTTGACCAATGGTTGTTCGATAATGATCTTTGACCAATGGAAGTACGATAATGATCCTAGACCAATAGCAGCAGTACGATAATGATCTTTGGTCAATTGCAGTACGATAATGATCTTTTACCAATGGCAGTACGATAATGATCCTAGACCAATGACAGTACCATAATGATCTTTGACCAATGGAAGTACGATGACGATCTTTCACCAATGGCAGTACGATAATGATCCTAGACCAATGGCAGTACGATAATGATCTTTGACCAATGGCAGTACGATAATGATCTTTTACCAATGGCAGAACGATGATGATCTTTGACCAATGGCAGTACGATAATGATCTTTGCCCAATGGCAGTACGATGACGATCTTTGACCAATGGTTGTTCGATAATGATCTTTGACCAAACTAAGTACGATGGTGATCTTTGACCAATGGAAGTACGATAATGATCCTAGACCAATGGTAGTATGCTAATGATCTTTGACCAATGGCAGTACGGTAACGATCTTTGCCCAATGGCAGTAATATAACGATCTTTTACCAATGGAAGTACGATGATGATCTTTGACCAATGGTAGTTCGATAATGATCTTTGACCAATGTCAGTACGATAATGATCCTAGACCAATGGTAGTACGCTAACGATCTTTGACCAATGGAAGTATGATAATGATCTTTGCCCCATGGCAGTACGATAATGATCTTTGCCCAATGGCAGTACGATAATGATCTTTGACCAATGGAAGTACGATGACGATCTTTCACCAATGGCAGTACGATAATGAGCCTGGACCAATGACAGTACGATAATGATCCTAGACCAATGGCAGTATGATAATGATCTTTGACCAATGGCAGTACGATAATGATCCTAGACCAATGGCAGTACGATAATGATCTTTGCCCCATGGCAGTACGATAATGATCCTAGACCAATAGCAGCAGTACGATAATGATCTTTGATCAATGGCAGAACGATAATGATCTTTGACCAATGGCAGTATGATAATGATCTTTGACCAATGACAGTACGATAATGATCCTAGACCAATGATAGTACGCTAATGATCTTTGACCAATGGCAGTACGATAACGATCTTTGCCCAATGGCAGTACGATGATGATCTTTGACCAATGGAAGTTCGATGATGATCTTTGACCAATGATAGTACGATAATGATCCTAGACCAATAGTAGCAGTACGATAATGATCTTTGACTAATGGAAGTACGATAATGATCTTTGACTAATGGAAGTACGATGACGATCTTTTACCAATGGCAGAACGATAATAATCTTTGACCAATGGCAGTACGATAATAATCTTTGAACAATGGCAGTACGATAATGATTTTTGATCAATGGAAGTGCGATGATGATCTTTGACCAATGATAGTACGATAATGATCCTAGACCAATAGCAGCAGTACGATAATGATCTTTGATCAATGGCAGTACGATAATGATCTTTGAACAATGGCAGTACGATAATGATCTTTGACTAATGGAAGTACGATAATGATCTTTGACTAATGGAAGTACGATGACGATCTTTTACCAATGGCAGAACGATAATAATCTTTGACCAATGGCAGTACGATAATAATCTTTGAACAATGGTAGTACGATAATGATTTTTGATCAATGGAAGTGCGATGATGATCTTTGACCAATGATAGTACGATAATGATCCTAGACCAATAGCAGCAGTACGATAATGATCTTTGATCAATGGCAGTACGATAATGATCTTTGAACAATGGCAGTACGATAATGATCTTTGACCAATGGAAGTACGATGATGATCTTTGACCAATGGTAGTACGATAATGATCATAGACCAATGGCAGTACGATAATGATCTTTGACCAATGGAAGTACGATGATGATCTTTAACCAATGGTAGTACGATGATGATCTTTGACCAATGGTAGTACGATAATGATGCTAGACCAATGGCAGTACGATAATGATCTTTGACCAATCGCAGTACGATAATGGTCCTAAACCTATGGCAGCAGTACGATAAGATCTTTGACCAAAGGCAGTACGATAATGATCTTTGACCAATGGAAGTACGATATTGATCTTCGACCAATGGTATTACGATAATGATCTTTGACCAATCGCAGTACGATAATGATCTTTGGCTAATGGCAGTACGATAATGATCTTTGATCAATGGCAGTACGATAATGATATTTGCCCGATGATAGTACGATAATGATCTTTGGCCAATATTAGTACAAGAATGACCATTAGTCAATGGTAGTAGGACAATGATCCTTTAACCCTAGCTATATTATCAATATTCGTTTATAAATAAGCAAGTCATATATTAATTTGAATGTGTCATTAGATTTTTGCTGAGACTTTGGGGCCTACTGCAAAATGGGAATGATGAAATGTATGCAAAGACAATATATTTACTACAAGAAGGAATATGTTCTACGTCACTAAATTCCCACCGTAACCAAATACACTACAACAAGACCAGGATGACAATGTATATGCGAGATACCAGGATTATACTGGTATCAAAACACAAGTGTTTTTTTAATATACTCCTCATACCTGTGAAAGGATTACTTATACTGCCTGAAGTGTATTTGCTGTCAGTAACTTTAGACTTTTGAACAAATTACAGCCTGCATATTCTATGAATCTTGGGCAAAAGAGGCAATCGTTTTCAATTTGTATTCAAAGTTACAGTCATACCAGACATAAATTTAATCTATGGACCCCGAACAGGGGATGTTCTCAGCTTTTATATTGCGATTACAATTATTAGTGTTTTTATAAAAAAGATTATATGAGAAACCATTAATGACGTATTACAATCTGCAAATCGCTTCCAGATTACAAGCTTTTACATTAAAGAGCTACTTCTAGGTCAATGAGTCGCGACGAATCGTGTCGTTGTAATTCAGTTACCTACTATTACAGACAATTTCCTAATCCCTGGATAGTTGTCAATGGTAATATCATTTCATTATGGACGAAGATGAGAAAGTATGAAAACATGACACGATGATCAACTTACCATGAAATTAGCGATACGTTTCATTGATCGCACTTGTCAATCGGTCCCTACGCACTGTGTCGCACCCATGCGTCTCAGCTCAAATTACTCCTTGATGGCACCCCAATAAATATGCGAAATTCAAAAAGTGTTGCCATGATTTTAATGCAGATGTTTTAATGGTGTCTCTGTTTTATTCTTGTTTTTTAAGTGAAGATGATACTGCGATCGTATGGCAACAATATTCCGAATTATAGATTTCAACTAAATAACCAAAGACGAGTACAAGGCACTGGTATTGACTTGTAATGTGTTAATCCAGAAACTTCTCTCGTTACAATCAGCACGCAATCGTAGTGCAGCTGGCTTAATCTTTTAGATAAGGTAAAGTGCATCCTCGGTGGCTCTCGATGTTTTAATTGATTCATTTTTTTGTTATGCCATTAGGGTATTATATTCTTTAAGCTTCAAAACTTGTGTTGGTCATATCATTCAGTGCATATTTTTTTCAAGGTCCGGATGCCATTTTCATTAAAAAAAAAAAATACAAAATCTGTCGTTTTATAATTAATCTCAGAAACGTTGTATAATTCAAGATAATGGGCTTAGACGTTGGACAACATGGCGTGAGAGGTGCAGTTGCATTAGAGTTTATTTCACAAATTATACTTTATTTGACAACAGCTAGATACTATAACTGAAAGACAAAAAATATGTAAATGGTCAAAGAAGTTTTCAAATACTGGAATAAGAGTAACATTTTCTTTGAAGTCATTTGAAACTTAAGATAGATTGTTACAAAGAGGTAAAGCAGAGCAGGGACTTATTATGCAGACACGAATGTGTTATTTTCATAAAAATGTACCTATGATTGTATGTGCTTGGTCCGATATAACACTTAGTTATAACGTCAATGTGTGCATGTAATGAAGCGAAAGAAACAGAAAACGCACGACCTCTTTCTTTCTCAGTATGCAGTCCACTAGGGATGAATAAGGTATAAAGGTAAGAATACATTTAAACTTTTTAATTTTGTCAATCAGTTTAAGCCATTCTGCGTTTTTTTTTAAAAAAAACTCATTCCTTCTTAATTAGAAATTGTTAAAATTTGATTTGATGGGATTAAGAAACCAATCTTCAGTATTACACGTAAGAAGACAGCTCCCTTAATATTACACAAAGGAGCTCGCTCAATATTACACGTAAGGATACACCTCCCTCAATATTACACGTGAGGAAATACCTACCTCAATAGTACACGTAAAGAAAAACCTCCCTCAATATTGACATATTTCCCTTTATCATCATTTGAGCTTCAGGGATACCTTTAATTTTAATCTGACCCCCAGTTTTGATACTGAAGATTGTTTTTTGCTCAGTCTGACCCCCTCCCTAATTCTGACACCAAGGATATGTTTGATTACCAGTCTTCCACCAAAGGGGATACACTGCATAAGGAAACACCTACTACAATCTTCTATTCTGGGAAAGAAATTCTTTTAAATAGTCGTGTTTAATCTCGATCGACGGAATGATAACTTGTGGTGAGTCATAGGATTATATGTATGGTTAATAGCAACAAATACGTATATGGAATGGGTTGATAGCAGCAGAAAAGCATATATGTGGGTTGAAGGCAACAAATGTGTATGTAGTATGGGTTGATGGCAACAAATAATTGCATGGATTGGATCGATGGCAACAAATACTTGTATGGTATTGGTTTATGGCAACAAATATGGTATCGATTGGCACATACTTATTGGTATTTGCTGATGACAACAAATACTTCTATGGTATGGATTGGCACATACTTATTGGTATTTGTTGATGGCAACAAATACTTCTATGGTATGGATTGGCACATACTTATTGGTATTTGTTGATGGCAACAAATACTTCTATGATATCGATTGTCACATACTTATTGGTATTTGTTGATGGCAACTTGACATTTACTATAGATCTTGAAACGCCCAATTGTATAAATTCTGCATTTCGTTTTCCTTTAATTTAATTGCGTTCTCGTTTCGTTCTGTTTACAATTCGTTTTCCTTTAATTTAATTGCGTTCTCGTTTCGTTCTGTTTACATTTCGTTTTCATTTAATTTAATTGCGTTCTCGTTTCGTTCTGTTTACAATTCGTTTTCATTTCATTTAATTGCGTTCTCGTTTCGTTCTGTTTACAATTCGTTTTCATTTCATTTAATTGCGTTCTCGTTTCGTTCTGTTTACAATACGTTTTCATTTAATTTAATTGCGTTCTATTTTCGTTCTGTTTACATTTCGTTTTCATTTAATTTAATTGCGTTCTATTTTCGTTCTGTTTACAATACGTTTTCATTTCATTTAATTGCGTTCTCGTTTCGTTCTGTTTACATTTCGTTTTCATTTAATTTAATTGCGTTCTCGTTTCGTTCTGTTTACAATACGTTTTCATTTAATTTAATTGCGTTCTATTTTCGTTCTGTTTACATTTCGTTTTCATTTAATTTAATTGCGTTCTATTTTCGTTCTGTTTACAATACGTTTTCATTTCATTTAATTGCGTTCTCGTTTCGTTCTGTTTACATTTCGTTTTCATTTAATTCAATTGCGTTCTCGTTTCGTTCTGTTTACATTTCGTTTTCATTTAATTTAATTGCGTTCTCGTTTCGTTCTGTTTACATTTCGTTTTCATTTAATTTAATTGCGTTCTATTTTCGTTCTGTTTACATTTCGTTTTCATTTAATTTAAATGCGTTCTCGTTTCGTTCTGTTTGCATTTCGTTTTCATTTAATTTAATTGCGTTCTATTTTCGTTCTGTTTACAATACGTTTTCATTTCATTTAATTGCGTTCTCGTTTCGTTCTGTTTACATTTCGTTTTCATTTAATTTAATTGCGTTCTCGTTTCGTTCTGTTTACATTTCGTTTTCATTTAATTTAATTGCGTTCTCGTTTCGTTCTGTTTACATTTCGTTTTCATTTAATTTAATTGCGTTCTATTTTCGTTCTGTTTACATTTCGTTTTCATTTAATTTAATTGCGTTCTCGTTTCGTTCTGTTTGCATTTCGTTTTCATTTAATTTAATTGCGTTCTATTTTCGTTCTGTTTACAATACGTTTTCATTTCATTTAATTGCGTTCTCGTTTCGTTCTGTTTACAATTCGTTTTCATTTCATTTAATTGCGTTCTCGTTTCGTTCTGTTTACAATTCGTTTTCCTTTAATTTAATTGCGTTCTATTTTCGTTCTGTTTACATTTCGTTTTCATTTAATTTAATTGCGTCCTCGTTTCGTTCTGTTTACAATTCGTTTTCATTTCATTTAATTGCGTTCTATTTTCGTTCTGTTTACATTTCGTTTTCATTTAATTTAATTGCGTTCTCGTTTCGTTCTGTTTACATTTCGTTTACATGCACTTCGCTTGCTTTACAGTCACCTTTGCAACTCATCTTTATTCGGGTTGGATTTTTTTCTGTTTCTTTATGGCACCGCATATTGCTTGTTTTCCTTTTGGTTCATCGTATCCTTCCGTTTTAGCTTGTTGGCCATTTTAATTTCTTCTTTCCTTCCATTTAAATGATGAGTATTCAGACGCAATGACCGTTGCTTATTTAGTCACGTCAATGGCAATTATGTTTATGTCTGCATTAATAAGAACAATGTCACGGCATATTAGGTGTGATAACTGTACACGTGTCAAGAATCGGATCATGGCAGTTGTGTTTTTCATGCCTGCATTAATAAGAACAATGTCACTGCATATAGAGATTGAAAACTGTACACGTGTCAACAATCGGATCATGGTTCATGATGTTTGTGAAATTAGTCAGCATTATACAAGTATTCCATTTTCAAATGTGCACTGTATAGATGAAGTTGTTTCACCTGTAATTAAATTTAAAACAACAGTAATTGCAGTAACTGGTAGTAATAAACAAGCCATCTTCATCACAAAAACATCAGACAAAAGTAAATAAATTACTGCGACAACTAATATTATATATGTTATACTTTCCATATTTCAAACCACTTCATGTTTAAATCCTAAGCATCTCTTTCATTTTTAGTCGATGTGAATGAAAATAGAAGCCAAAAAAAAGCCTCAGCAAATTAACAATTTCCAGAAAGTTCTTGAATAGTAAATTTCGTAGGGATGTGAACATTTCACTCCCTTTGTTTTCCTGTAGTAAGACATAACTCTTTAAAAATGGAAGTATGTGTATTATTATTCGATATAGATAAAATATATGCATATTTTATATCTATAATATGCCAGGAAATGTATGCATTTTCGTTTTCATATATCACGAGACGTATGCATTTTTCATTTAAATATGCCTCTAGATGTATACGTTTTTTATTATAGAAAACTCATCATGCCTCATTTCCTTTAAATGGTATAGTGTATGCATCTTGTGATATATAAAATATGCAGATTATCTACTATATGGATATTTATTTGCAAGGAATAATACAATGTTTTCTTGACACTGATATAATATTCATTCAGTGGTTATAACAGGTAGCTCACTTCAATAAATAATAACGCTGGTTTAAGTTGAAGAATATTAAGATTAATTGTATCAATCCAAATTAATAAAAAAATATGCGTCAGTTATAACTTAATTTAGGTGTACTTCATTTACATGAGACTGAATATAAATTATTTTTTTCCGAATCATTAGCACGGTTGTTCTCCTTAAACACTATTAAAGATAATTTTCACGGATGACAAAAGTCTGAAATCATCATAAGATAGAATATTGTCTGCATATAACATGCAATGCATCTAACAGTGTTTCCTCAGTATGTTCAAACCTGTTTCCAAAACGCTTCAATGGACTAGTGGTTTGAGCGTCCGTCTCAGACGCGGGAGATCGTGGGTTCGAACCCCGGACGAGTAATGCCAAAGACTGAAAACAATAGTACTAGCCACTGCCTAGCTAGGCGCTCAGGATTAAGAGCCTAGTGCTAGAACTTGTCGGCCTGGCACATGAGAATGTGAATGGGTGGGGCATCTTGCCACAAGTCTGCGGCATGATGCCCCAGTCCTAGACTACTTTAAACTGTTACACTGCAGACATTGTAGCGATATTACTGACGCTAAGTAAAAAAAAAAAAAATAACACACACACACACACACACACACACACACGCACACACACACACACAAAACTCGTATTTTCAAACTACTCAGTTAGAAAATATACGTTTGTGCCAAATCAAACAACACAAACAAACTTACTCCAGTAACTGGATCAAGCAGACATGGGGATAAGGTTATGAATTGTACAGGAAAGTAAGTGTGTAGTCTAAACCTGGTCTGACTTCATAAAAGTTTTGTTAATTCACTGCCTAACGAAATAATTTATAAAGAGTCACTGGTCTGCACAAAAACCAAATAAGTGCATGATAGTTTTATAAGGCGTCCTATCTTAGAGATTCCACATCATAAATTAGAACGTTGGAAATATTTGATTTTGTTAAAACATTCATCTTTAAAAAATGACAATATCGTCTTTACACGTCAAATAAATCTATTTTCTGCCAGAGAGAAACTTTTTGTACCTATGTCACAGCTAGAGAAATTTTCGTTGGTATGAGGATATAATTGAAGAGATATTGTAACTGAGTCATCTGCAGTATGTAATACGGTGCAAGGCTGGAGCATCAAGTTTAATTGTAACAGCTTTAACATTATTGCTTAGTTTTAGCCACGTTGACAATACATTTATTATATATTATACAAATGTTAATATTTATATTCAATCCACGACGCAGTGGCTGTACAGATCACTACCTTTTCCTGTTAAAATTTGCGGGGTTTGCTTAATTCAAAATAGAATACATCCTTCTTTTTTTCTCATTGCAAATGTTAAATTTAACAAAACAACAACTCAAATTTAAACAAGTAGTACAAACGAATGTTTGTGGAAATTTATTTTCTCGCTTTTTTCTTTCTATATTTGAATAAGCTTGGATAATGATTAATCTAGAACTTGTTTCATGAAGGAGAACCTCTTAAGAACAAAACCTTGATAAATCAAATCTTTTCTGTCATAAGATAAAATTTTCTTTTATGTTATTTTATTTTCTTTGACTAGTGTTTCAGTTAAAAGAAACATAAATAACTCATTCGTCATAAATACTACACAGGTAAGGCTTTGATAAAATGTTACATACCCTGAGACGTTGGAAACTTGCTTTTACATGGATTCAAGGGTGTGGGACAAGTTAGTGGCAATAAAGCAATGTATATATAGGGCTCCTACATGCAAAGTGGTATTTATAAAGTTATGGATGTTATTGTGCTGTACAAAAAAGAGCTTTACTAGTCTGTATTGCGCACTTTCGTCCTCTAGAGGTATTCTTTTTGCACCTATACACACTTTCTCTGTCTGATTATCAAATTATTAAATGGCATTTTGTATTAGTTTGGGTACTTCAAAGAGCAACGAAATATTTATAACGACATTATGCCAAACATTGCATGGTGCTAAATCAGGGCAAAGTTTGGATGCTGTGAACATTCATAAAGGCTGTCTCAAAGGCGAATTTATGCGCCGATATGTAGTTAGGGGGTACATGAATGCATAGGGTACCAGTGCGCGATTTTATGGTTTGGTATGTTTGCTACAAGTATATATTCATATATGTTTAATATAAGTATATATGAAATACATGTTTTTATCATCAGTATATATTTATATATGTTTAGTATACGTATATTTTAATATGCGTTTATCAAAAGTATATAGTTACATATGTTTAGTATGCGAATATATTCAGATGTGCCTATCACAATTATATATTAAAATGTGCTTATCAAAAGTATATATTAATATATGTTACATATAAGTATATATTCATAAATGTTAAGTATATGTCTTTTTAATATGTGCCTATCGTAAGTATATATTCATATGTGCTTATCATAAGTATATATTTATATATGTTTAGTATATGTATATATTACTATGTGCCTATCATAAGTATATATTCAAATATGTTTAGTATAAGTAAATATTCATATATGTTTAGCATAAATCTATATTAAAATGTGTTTATTTTAAGTAAAGATTCATATCTGTTTAGTAGAAATATATATTAATATGTGTTCATCATATATATATATATATATATATATATATATATATATATATATATATATATATATATATATATATATATATATATATATATATATATATATATATATATATATATATTTATTTATTTATTTATTTATTTGTTTATTTATTTATTTATGTTTAGTGTCAATATATATTAATATATGTTTGGTTTAAGTATACTTTTAACATAATTTAATATATGTTTATTATAAGTAAATAATTATCAGTATTTTGTTGCAACAAAAATGATTTAGACTTTGAACTACCGGTAATTGTCTACTTTGTTTTAGTTAGTAAATCGCACACAAATGTAATGGTATGCAATTTCTATATTTCCACCAACGACATATGATTTTTCTCACATTAGACACTAACGTGGAAACACCATATTCAAGAATCAAAAACAAAATACAGCTTGTCCAACATTTTATAACCATAGTTGCATTTTAATGAGTTTACTGGAAGTTTAGCACAAGCAACCGTACCGCAATCTGTCAAGCCACACATACTTATTTTTGTCATACTACGTACGAGTGAAAAACTTAAACATCATATTATCAAATCAATTTACTAAAGTACACGTTCTTCTAGCATTGAAAGAGCGCTGACGAAGACATAATTTGGTGTTGGATTCGCCGTCAGGATTTCTCTGCCTGGGATGATAGAACCTTCTCAACAAGGAAACGAAAGACTGTTATCCATCTGCCTCCACACCAAAACAGAGACTGTCAACCTGATCAGCATTTACCATCGAACACTAAACGTCACTGCAGATGCCAATGATGAGTTCTCCGGTGAATTAAACTTGCTCACCGACACAGTTCTCAAGGAAGAGAAATTGATCTTATTGGGAGACTTCACCATAAGGGTTAGTGCTGACCATGACTCTTGGCCTTCCTGTCTTGGCAAGTTTGTCATTGGGGTGATGAATGAAAACGTGTAGCGACTTCTAGAGATGTGCCTGTACCACGACCTAAGCATCACCAAGATAAAGCCGCAGCCTAATGTGTCTTTGAGGCATCACCGGTCCAAACACTGGCACCAACTGGACTTAATCATTACGAGACGGTCTGCCATATCGTGTGTGCTTTTTATATGTACCTTCCACAGCGCTGACCACACTGACCACCCACTGGTGTGTTGCAAAATGAAGCTTCCGCCAAAGAAGATACACCGCTCTAGGCAATAAGGTAAACCACACATTGACTTGAGCAAGACGTCATCTACAAACTTATGCCCAGAGAGACTGTGTACAGCACAACCACACGGATCTTTGGTAAGAAGCAGTCAAAGAACAATACTGGTTTGGGACTAACTCCGCCACAATCTTGCCAGTCATAGAAGAGCGACGCAGTGATCAATCTGGAATACAAGCGATATGTAGTTGCCAGAGGACACTACGTGCATACATGTCTAGCAGAAGCAAAATATATAGGTTAGCATGTCGTTCGTCCAATGAATACTTGATTCAGCTCTGTCAGAGCATCCAGTCAAAGCAGATATCATAGCATCAGAGGCATTACGCTGGCATAATGAAAGCAATGGACCACACGAAGAAAGTAATAGCACCACTGACGTCTGCCGCAGGCTACAGCATCCACGACAAGGGCAAGCAGATGGAGTGTTGGGTAGAGTGCTACTCTGAACTGTACTCCAGAGAGAACCACGTGAATGACGATGCCCTCAACGCTATAGAAAACCTCCCGCTCAGGTCAAATCTGGACGAGGAACCTACTGTGGCAGAACTAAAGTTAGCCTCAAAGAAACTATCATTTGGTAAAGCCCCAGGGAAGAATGGCATGACAGCGGAAGCCACCACGTACTGCGAGTACTGGGATGAGGGTGAAGTGCTTCAGGACATGAGATATGCCAACATCGTAACCCTGTACAAGACCAAAGGCAATGTAAGTAACTACAGAAAATACAAGGTCATATCCCTTCTCAGCATCGTGGGTAAGGTCTTCTCGTACACGTCATCCTGAACAGACTGCAGACGCTCGCAAACAGAGTGTATCCAGAGTTGCATTCTGGGATCTGTGCAGAGAGGTCCACAATAGACATGATCTTCTCCTCGAGACAACTGCAAGAGGAATGCAGAGAACAACACAAACCCATCTTGCTGCTCTTTATATACCTTTCCAAATCGTTTGATTTGGTCAGCAAGACGGACTCTTCACAATCCTGGTGAAGATTGGATGCAGTCCTTTCCCGATGACATGAAAGGCACAATACAGTATGATGGCTCAACGTCCGGCCCTTCAACAACCACAGTGGAGTGAAACTTGGTTACGTGCTTGCCCACGCTCTCTTCTGCATCTTTATCGTTGTCTTTCTCAAGCATTATTTTGGGACGTCCACAGAAGGGATCTATCTGCACACGCGATCAGGCGGCAAACTGTTCAACCTGGCACGACTTAAGGCAAAGAGCAAAGTGCGTGAAGCAGCCATCAAATACGATGCTGCCAGTGACACTTAACAGAAGCTGAGTTGCAGCATCTGATTAACCGCTTTGCTAAAGTATGCGGTGAGTTTGGACTGACCATCAGCCGAAAGAAAACAAACGTGATGGCTCGGAACGCAGATCCGCCAATCACTCTCCTCTATCCCAGTGAAACTTGACTCACTTTAAATGATTTAAGTAACAAACAACGAGTTACTTGAACGTGCCAATATTTCCAACATGGTAACACCCTTCTGCCAACCCATCAGATGGCTGAGCAATGTATATCAAATGAATGACGGACGGATCCCAAAGATATGTTTTATTCCGAACTTTCCTGTGATTAAAGGTCGATCGGACGGTCACGCCTCCGGTTCAATGATGTCTGCAAGCACGACATGAAATCCCTTGAGATTGATGTCAACAGCTGGGAAGAGCTTGCTCTAGACAGGCCCAGCTGGCGACATGCTCTGATCACTGGTTTGAAAGCCAGTGAGGACAAACTACGCTTGCTAGATGATGAAAAACGTTCTCAGATGCAGATGAAGCTAATCAAACACACACCAGACTCAGCTTTCAAGTGCAGCAAGGACTGACACTCCCATGTTGGGCTACATAGCCACTTCGCTGAACATCCACCAACCATAACATCTCTCATGGGCGCACTTACATCGTCTCTCATGACAAACGGATTCCAAATATATATATATATATATATATATATATATATATATATATATATATATAGAGAGAGAGAGAGAGAGAGAGAGAGAGAGAGAGAGAGAGAGAGAGAGAGAGAGAGAGAGAGAGAGAGAGAGAGAGGAGGGAGGTAGGGAGGGATATATAGATAGATATTATTTCTAATAAAGGAGAAGCAGAACGGACGATCAAGGTGCAAAAGTAAGTGAAGGTGAAATGTATACTAATTTAATAAAATGTATTTAATAATTTCATCGACAAATTTCTCGTATTCAGTTTAATTCGAACAATTACAATCAATGACCTATTCACAATTGCAAAATTATTATTTCATCACTTGAAATGAAAGGCTTTAATATAGTGTTTCCTTTCAACGTTGTCTCTGTTACTTATGTGTCAATCCCTGTCCGACTCTTGTTTCTCTTTGGTCCTTCCGGTACCTTTGACTATGTACTCTCATGGCACTTCCAGATCCGTTCTTCCAACACTTCCGGTACTCGCTATCACGTGCTCCTACCGGCACAGCGCCTCCGCACAAACTGGTGACTTCACACGAAACGCCTACCACGAGCTCTCCACGTGTCTTCCCTTTCTCCAATCCAATAATGCCGACTCTTAACACCACCCGAAAAGCTTCCTGTGGAATTAGATGGGACGTATATTATTATCTCCTTGCTCTAATCTCAGGAGAAATAATCACACTCTCACAGACATTTCATCAGAACAATAGCGCATAAATTAACAGGTCACCTCAAGCACTTACATATAAATATTACATACACGATTTGTTCTATAACAATTGTGCAATAATAATAATAATAATAATAATAATAATAATAATAATAATAATAATAATAATAATAATAATAATATCAACGAGCTTTACTAATACATGCATACACATTCTCATATTCTAATAAATAAAATGTAACGTATCAATCTTATGACACCTAGTTATGAAAGTTAGACAAAGTCGGGTGAAGATGCATTACCACAAGAAGCCTTTGTTATCAAATCCAAATCAAGAATTCTACTGGAACTCCTTCCCACCGTTTAACGAGCACACAAATCCAGCTACTGAGAGTACAGTCTAATGACTCTACGATCCAACCCTGGCGAGTTATGAAAGTTAGACAAAGTTAGGCGAAGATACATTACCACAAGAAGCCTTTGTTCGCAAATCCAACAATAGAATTTTACTAGAATTCCTTCCCGCCGTTTAACGATTGCACATCTTCAGCTACTCAGCGTACGGTCTAATGCCTCTAAACACATTTATGATCCAACCCTGGCGAAAACCACACATGTGCAGATTAAAAACTGGATTTAGTCTGAACATTAGCGGTTGTTTATTGATACTCCGCCCAAGAAATGAATCTCTGTTTTGATTGGATACGGTCTGATCTCTTTGGAAACAATCATGGGTTAATTTTATTACTGACTTGCTCTCCTCAGGTTTCCTGTCCCACAAAGCCCGAAAATGCTTCCAAGTCGGCCATGACATCACTGACTGATTGCAAAACAAACTTAGGAGTCTCTTCATGTTCCGCATGTTATCAAATTCCCTTTAAATCTACCTCGAACGAATCGTTGCGAATGGGTTAAACAGACATGCAATTTCTTTTTGTCCAAAATCGTGTCTATATTCGTAATCTTACATAATACGTATTTTCCCAGGTGCTCTTAACTAAGAATTAACTATAAGAAGATATGTGCATACATGAAGCATGAAGGATCAGCAAAATTTCCCCACAACATGACACAACTGTTTTACCGGTTCTTTGCTAAATGTTCTGAAAGAATTCTGCCCTTGTTTTCAGCTTCTATAATATTCTAGAAATGATCATGAACCTCATCCTGGTTTTATTAGTGTGTCAAACATTTTAAGGGAGAAGTATAAATAAAATCTTCATTCCAACCTTAACACCTGAAGTGGAGGAATAAGCCTTATTCCCGTGTTCAACTGGAATTACAAAGTGTTCGTTCATGCTTTTTCGCTCTATCCTTATTTTGGAATAATTGTAAACTCGTTCGAGGACAATTTGGAATATATTATTTTTTTTAATCAAGACTGTTAACAATTCGGTACATTCCATACCTTTGGCACATTTTCACATTTAAGATTACAGGCATATATATCACCACATTCAATATTGAAATTTACTTGGAACAAAGCTGGTATTTATTTAGAACTATATGCATTTGGACTTACCGTACAGCGTTTATACATATTTGGGATTTAATTAACAATAAAGCTCAATTTAAATTTTCACTTTGTATCACAGTGAAATAAATTATTTGTTAAATTGCACACAAGCTGCCTGTTTTGGCACTTTTCTGTTACTTCGCTTAATACCAAAGAACTTTAACAACAAAATGAATGTTCTTCTCCATTCAGGCTTTAATGCTGCTTCTATTTAGTGCATGTGACAATCCTCGCTGGTTATAAACTCTTCACATATAATAAAGACTGTCTTCAGAAGAACAATAGGTGTCAAGAGCGAGTGATTGATCCATGTTGTGATTAATGCATGTAAATTCATTTTGGCAACTTTCTTTCATGCATTTTTTTTTTCTTTTTCAGAATACATGTTTGATTCATGGGCTGGTTTTTCAGGTAAAAACAGCAGAGATTACTTCAAATTATCTTGATGTGCAAATTCTTGTATGTACATATGTTGAAGAAGAATGTAGGACTACAGTTATGCATAAATGAACTAACAAAGAGACAACGGTTTGTCGTAATTACAATTAATTTATATTCACATTTAGCTTAGGTCAAGATAATTATTGGAGGTTATAAATCCTGGACCATAAAGACGCCTCAGCCACACAGGAAGTTCATTACTTAATTTCATTTGATACCAGTACGATGATGCTTTTGCCATTAATATCAGGTAACAACTTGGGTGGGAGACATATGACAAAAAGAATAACCCATGTCTGTAATAAAAATCAACATCTGCGCTTCACCTGTAAAATCAGCGTTGCAGTATGCATGTCTCTTGGCACAGAATAATAAAGAATCACTGAACTTCAAATTGTTTGAAAATTATTACAGCTTCATTTTTGGGATACATACATACATACTTACATACATACATACATACATACATACATACATACATACATACATACATACATACATACATACATACATACATACATACATACATACATACATACATACATTCATACATACATACATACATACATACATACATACATACATACATACATACATACATACATACATACATACATACATACATACATACATACATACATACATACATACATACATACATACATTATGAACTATACGTTTGAGTAAAGTATTCCTACAAGTACATGCGTAGGTCATTTAAACTTGATCAGAACAGTTACCGATGAACTATGTGACAAAAGAAGAAAATTAAAAATTTGAAAAGCGATCATGAGGGAACAAAATGTTTAGAGAGTTAAACAACATGAGCTCAGAAGCATAAAAAAGGCAAAGGAGTGCTGAAGAGAAAGACAATGCTGTGAAACTGAAGACATTTTGAGCAGAAATGACAGCAAGAATGCACATCAACTGGTTAAAGATCTAATAACATACAAACAAAGTAAAACGAGCACAGCCCAAAATAGATCAGGAAGATGCCTCAACGAAGATCAGGAGATCATCAAACGATGACAAAATGCTGCTAGGAATTGAATAATCATAAGATCCAGTGAGATCGATTAGAACTAAACTGCCCTCTGGCAAAAGAAATTAATAAGAACAACATTCTTCGTGAGGAAGTAAAGACTGCAGTTAGGTCGCTAAAGATTTTAGAGTCAGCTGGGGTTGATAAATATACAAGTAAAGCTCAAGCAAGATGAGAAACATTATTACAGTCCTAACAACAATCTTCAGCAAGATATGACAGACAGAAGAATGGCCAACTACGTATACCCAATCACTGATCATCATGATCCCGAAGAAAGAAAATTTATGCCAAAACCACAGAATGATCAGTCTGATCAGCAACCTGAGCAAAATCATGCTAAAAAATAATTCTCAACAAATCAAAGCATCAAGCATACAGGCTTCCGAGCAGAAAGGATCACCACAGAACTAATCTAGAATATCAGACTCATTTGCAAGTAATACCTTCAACAGCTGCAAAATCTTTCTTGTCTTTATAGATTTAAAGAAGACCTTTAACATGGTACGCTATTCAGCACTATCGACAACGTTGAGGACGTAAATCAGATCAAACCTGCTGCGGCTTGTTGAGCACCGCTATGACAAAGCCACCAGTTCTGTTTTCATCAATGACAGCAGAGGAGATTGGTTACAAACAACAGGTGGAGTCAGACAGGGATGTATATTGTCATCTACACTCTACATCATTTTCCTGGAAAAGATCTTGAAGGATGCCTTGGAAGACTACGAGTGCACTGTCAGCATCGGAGGAAGAACAATCATCAACCTTTTCTTTGCAAATGATATTGATGTCTTAGCGAGAGATGAAAAAGACCTGGTTGTCCTAGTTGAGTACCTTGACACAACCTGCACAGCATACATTAAACGAACTAATGCCAAACAACACCAATTGCGTCAGTGCAGACAAAAGGTCAGTGCACAGAAGCTTGAAATAGTCACAAGCTTCGAGTACATGGGATCAATTATCACGGGTAAGAGCTTCAATCCGGAACTACATTGTAGGATTGCAGAGTGAACAGCACTAATAACAAGGTTGAGACCAGACTGAAAGGCACCAACAATGCACTTGGTTTCAACTCTAACTCTCGGTAAACATGTATGGGCGTTCCAGTTTACAGTTTGTTGACTTTAACTGCCGGTAAACATGTATGGATGTTCCAGTTTACAATTTGTTGACTGGAAATTCGTGGAATAAAAGAAATTTGTAGGCTTGTTACAAGTGAAAGAAATTGCATAAAGAAATAATTTCCGGAAGAAAGATTGATAATAATACGAAATACTTGTTTTGTTCGTTTATGTGCGTTAGATATGTAACAGTAATATCCATCCAACCCTGTCTTATCGTCATTTTTTCTAGTATAACATACAGCTACATTTATGTGATACTACCATTTAGGTAGAACTTTAATGATTTAGACACCGAACTGTAAACATGTGCCACATTTAAACTCTATATGTTTGACATTTTTTATACAGACGTACAATTGCTGAGAATAATTTTCACAAAAATGCTATTTAAATGCTAAATACATGCAGAAATACTTAGGCAGGGGATACATTACTACCAGCATCGTTTCTTTCAAGACGCCAATTACTTCTCAACCCATCCAATCATTCAATCTTCTCAATGTGGTGTCGAGCTCTATTATCACTGGACAGCATTGATTTATACGATCTATCAGCTTCGTTTAAATTGATAACAAGGCATTTCAATACTGTCTGTATGGAATTTCTAAAATTCTCTGAAAGCCACATTTTGATTTTTTAAGTCCATCTTTCTAGCGGCACACGCCTTTACTGAGGTAGCCCAAGGCCACGCGTACTCGGAGACCTGTTAAATCTGAAAAGCTTTATTGTTTTGATAAGACCGTCACATTTAAGCGCCTATGATACGGCTTTGATATGAAGTGATAGTAACAAAAACTTGAGAGCAGATGTTTTGGATCTTGTACTGCCACCCACTGAACTTTACTGTGATCGTTTGACAAAAACGAGCAACAAGTGTTGATAATAAAGAAGAGAAAAACTGATAAATATTATGTTAATACGTCAACAAGTTTAGCTCCACAGTTTGCTAGGAGTCAAAAGCAAAACAATGTAGACTGGTCTGAGGATGAATTATGCGCAGGCAGATCAGAGTCTATTTTGTTTGCAGTTGGAAATGACTTATAAGCGAGTATATACAGTATACAATTAACGAAATGAAGACTGTTTCATGACAAATAAGCATTACAGATCTTTCGATGGTTCAGTACGTTCTCAATTTTTCTGTCTCATAATAGGTGTTTGTAATTGATATTGTTATTATTAAGATATAAAAAAAGTAATTAATTTTATAATCTCACGATACCGTTCTATACAGTAATCAATGCTTTCTCTATGTGTAAAGCTACATATTTGTTCTTAATTAACAAAATGCAAAGCATGCATGTCGTACCTTAAGACATCATAGGAAAACTACGACTAAATTGATTCTCATAAAGCAATGATTTCCTTGATAAATATGGAAGTGAAATATTTGTTACAATAGATGCCATTTTTCATAATAAGTTTAGCTTCAACATGGTCAAGGCAAGGCAACAGTCATTATGAAAAGGGATTCGGTGGTATGTTACATGAACTTGTTTCTGATAATAAAGTGAGATAACGGCTTTGATAAAAACGATGTTGTGACTGCATTAAGACAATTAGCATTAAAAAAAAGATATTTAAAAAAGTTACATTGGCATAAATCAAATGTATTATAATTAGGTAAGCAATATATACATTTTGACAGTGGTTCAAGGGCACCAACTAGATATATGTTCATTTCTTGGTACTCCTTCCTAACAGCCCGTTTCAATATTCATTTTATGTCATTCTTCTCTAGATCTCATTAGGGAGTCGTGGTAGCCGAGTTGATAAAGCGTTGGACACGTAATCCTTGGATCTCTTGTTCGATACCATACAGGGTCAGCTTCACGGCGTGTTCTTGGGAGAGGCAATTTTCTCCCACTTTCTGGCATCATGTTGATCACCGTATTGTGATCTAACTGCTGTTAACTTCCAACCGGTATCGAAATATGGTAAGAAGTTTCAACTTACCACATCCAAATAGTTTTCAAACTGTAACATTTGGCAGACTGGTAACACAAACTCAAAATCGATTGTTCTTTACGTAAGATAAGCCTTGATCATCTAACATCTGATTTAATTTGAAACGCTCAGTTTTTGCAAATATAAGTATGGCTTCATATCAGCATTGTGAAGGAGTCTCTGTTTCACACTATTTAAATCCATACAATTAACATGCTTATTTTTTTAATACATTTTCCAAGGGATCTTCCCCTGATCATCATAGATGACATGCATATTTAACAGATTTGTTCAGCCATAAGATAATAATAATAATCTTCAAAATAATATATGAACCTTTATATATTTCTAGTTAGAAACCCCGTATATCTAATCCATAACTAGCACAGATCCGACAAGAGAATACAAAGTTTACATTTGTCTTTAAAAGTTGAACAGTGTTTCTGGATAATTTATTTAAATTAATTAGAGCTCAATTCATTGATCCACAGCTTCTTTTGTTCATATCCAGGAAGAAATTATTGATAAATTCAAACCTCCGTAATTAAATTAATCGACATTATCTACTAATTCACCAGCGCAATATAGTTATGGATTTGTATTCATTGCCTCTTTCAAAAACAATGTTTCAAGAACAGTTATAAATTACAAATTATTCAATAGGGTTTGTAATACTAAAATGAATTCATTGTCTGCATATAATAACAAACAATATAGACAAATCATCTGTACAGAAAACAGCGTCTCCATATGTTCTCCTTGTCTCAAGCCATGAACAATAAGTCTATCATACAGACCATATTAAGAACTATAAAAGTTGAGCTTAATCTGTTACCAGTTAATTTATAGCATAGTAAAATTACTGACGATTCTATCGAACGCTTTCCCATAACTGCCGAAAGCACAATATATTTTTCTGCCAGAATTGAACATCATAGATTCATATGAATAATGAATACATACTTTTCATTTATAGCAAACAGGAAAGCTTATTTAATTTGTAAAATTTGAAATATTTCATTATAATGAAATTCCTTAAAATAAAATAACCCTTATGTTTTAACCCGTGATATATATATATATATATATATATATATATATATATATATATATATATATATATATATATATATATATATATATATATATATATATATATATATATATATATATATATATATATATATATATATATATATATATATATATATACATCAATTTATATCTATCTGAGTTACTTCTTTCATTACTGAGTGTGGACTTTCAATAAAACTCTTTAATTTTAACAAGTCAGTAAAAAGGATGATTCACATTCCAAATATATACTAGTCAATAAACAAGATTATTCACTTTAGAAATATAAACCAGTCAATAAACAAGACGATTCACATTACAAATATTACTGAGTATTTCTCTTCTTGCGATAAGATCATACAGACAAAGAAAAGATAATAAATATTAATTTTGCTTAGTTATTTCCGTTTGCAAGTAAATTAACACATTAATAACAGTATACTTTGATCCTTCAGGTGGTAAATGAATGAACATGTCCTTATCAGCATACCTTGATCATTAAGGTGGTAAATGAATGGATACATTATGATTATACCTGGAAACGTCAGGTGGTAAACTAACGTGCCATTATCTGCATATCTTGTTTTTCTCGGAAGTAAATCAATGAATATGTCCCAATCAGAATAATAGGATAATTCAGGTGGTAAATCAATTACAACGTCGTTATCAGCATACCTTGATCTTTAAGGTGGTAAATAAATGAACATATCATTGCCAATAAGCCTTGATCATTAAGGTGGAAAATCAGCGTATATGTCATTATAAGGATACCTGGATCCTCAGGGTGGTAAATTAATTAAATTGCATTATAAGCATACCTTGATTGTTAAGATGGTAAATCAATGCATATGTTGTCATTAGCATACTTTATTACTTCAAGTGGTACATCAATGAACATGTCATTACCAGCATAACTTGATCATTAAGGTGGTAAATTAATTAAAATGTCCTTATTAGTATACCTTCATCGTTGGGATGGTAAGCAAATGAACATGTCAGTATCAGCTTATCTTGATCCTTGTGGTGGTAAACCAATGAACATGTCGTTATCAGCATATATACTTTCTTAGGGTGGTAAATCAAATGAACATATCATTATCGGTATACCTTGATCGTCAGTATGGTAAACAAATGAATCAGTTAACATGTCATTATCATCGTACCTTCATCCTTATGGTGATAAATCAATGAACATGTATATATCGTCATACTTTTAACCTTTAGGTAGTAAATAAACAATGCCGTTAGCAAAATCCCTTTTTGTTCATACAATTTTCTCGGAGTTAGCTTATAATACCATCTATGTATATGTGACTGTTTTGTTTTTTTTTGTTTTTTTATATTTTTGTTTGTTCTAAAACTGTTCGATAACACATTGGTTGCAATTACATGAACGTGCTGCCTTGCAAAACGGGTGTGAGCTATGTCTCACCAAACCGCTGCATTTGTTCTTCTCCAAACATTTTTTTTTAAACACCATCTCACTCCACCTATTAAGTCCAGATTTATGGAACGTTGTCCATAATGACATTAGAAATTTTTCCTGTAAACTGAAGTCCTTGTGTGATAATAATCTTTTGACTCATACTCAGGGACATCATTTTAATTTTTTCGGGGATTTGACGGGCTTGTTAATTTTCAAATATATGCTACAGCAATTTTAAATCACATGCAAATTCGGGGGACAGGTAAATTCCCCTACCATTGCCCCCACCCCTCCCATAATGTGCAGACATACTTTCTAATTTTACTGTACACACATTCGCTCTTGTTTTAAAGTGATTCATCGTCTCGTTTCTCGCATGTCATTTCTTACAGTGATGTAAGTTGGATTACGAGTTCTAATTAATACGTATACTAATGTAATTTGCATACATTGTTCATCTGGACTATACAGGAGATTAGCTTGATACTAAATGTGTCATCCTCTTAAAGCGTACATCAATAGTATTATTATTATTATTATTATTATTATTATTATTATTATTATTATTATTATTATTAATATTAATATTATTATTATTATTATTATCATTATTATTATTATTATTATTATTATTATTATTATTATTATTATTATTATTATTACTTCCGCGTCTCTTTAAATACTTTTTCTTCAACTTGTTTCAGTTTACTATTCAATAATGATGCATTGAGATTAGGTTTAAGTTTTTATCTCAGAACTGTAAATATTTTAACGATATCGTTATTTTAGCTTCATTTATTCTATGTATTTAGTTCTTGACACACACCTTGATTTTAAGTTTGTCATACACATATACACGCCACCACCACCACCATCACCACCTGTATTGCTGCTGCTGCATTGATTCTGTATTTAAGTTCTTCACCACACGAATAAATGCTGGTGGGAATATCAGAGGATGTACGGTTGTATGATTTGTGTCAGAGTAGCAAGATGTTTTTGAAACGCTGGGAAAAGGTGAATAACCTGCGACTAACTGGTACTTGATACTGTGTGCACTGGAAAAGTATACCATATCGACAACGAAAGTGATTTATATTTGATGTGGAATAGTTCGTCTCGTTTTTGGTTTGACGTCAGTTTTTAACGCATATGAGGCTATACAATGCAGCCAGTATAACTGATAATGGATGAAATCCAGGTACAAACTATCGACCCACGGCACCGCTCCGGTGGCCTAGTGGTTTCAGCGTCCGCCTAGGATGCAGGAGCTCGTGGGTTTGATTCCCGGCTGAGTCATAGCAAATGGTACTAACAGCTGCCTCGCTTGGATACCCGGCCGAGTCTTACCAAAGACTTACAAAAATGGTACGAACAGCTGTAAGAGGTTAGTTACTGGTGGACCTGGTGTCAGGATAATCTGATTGGGTGGGATATGCTACATTTCTCCGACATGATGCCCCAGTGTTAGACATTAATATAAACTGCCACACTGCAGACATCGTAGCGATATGACTGAAAACTTGTTAAACTACGTTAAAACTCCAAATCACACATACACTCGCATTGCGCTCAGGGTTAAGAGGTTAGTGTTAGTACCAGTCGGCCTGGTGTTGGTATCTTCTATCGCTGTACTATAAAGAACCATACTGACTTCTTGTTACGCTGTACAGAATAGACAGGCCCGATCATATGATAAGCGAGGCCAAGGCAATATGCAGGGCCCAAGGCAGCAAGCCAAAAAAATTTGCATTACCTGAAAGCGTGGGCCCAAAATGGTTGCCTAGTTCGTCTTGCCCTAGGGCCGGGTTCTGATAACAGAGACATGTTGACATCCTTGCGCTACACACAATAGCAAGTTTAAGTTTTCAAAGATATTAGAGGCGGAGAAGGAACATATTGTTTACGATTACTAAAGCCTTTACCAGTGGGTATGTCGTGTTGATAGTGCGAACATGAACTGACCTGGCAATCTTCTTGTTTCCATTTTGCGTTCTTTTCCACGTAATTCCTTCTTTTTTTTCTGTTTGGTGGCACCAGAAACATGCCCCCCCCCCAAAAAAAAAAAAAAAAAAGAGGTAGAAAGTTTTGATGGGTATGTGCTCCCCCCCCCCCTCCCCGATATGTAGTTTATATGGGTTTTTAAATAATAAAAAAATAAGTTCCCTCAAATTTAGTTGTTCCCATCGGGATTATATAAAAAGTTTTGAAAGTGGTATTTTTATTCTCTTTTTTCCTAGTGTTACTATAGAAGAGTTTTCTTATATTGTTTTCTTGTTAGGGTAGCCTTTTCGTTCGAATTTGACCAGTTGTCTTTTTTCGTGATTTATACCTCTAATTGGGTCATCATGTTCATCATTTTTTAAAAGTAGTACATACGTTTATTTTTATTTAATTTTTAATTTCGGTAAAGTGAGGTGTTTTATTTATATATGTTTATTTTACTGTGTCTCACTTTACTTTCTTTATTTATATTCATATTGTCCGACTGATCTTGAGTCGGGGTCTGTACATTTTTTTATTTTTGGCTGTACTTCTCCCCGTCTCAAGTTAGGTCGTCTCTTTTTAGTTTAGTTATTTAATCTTGAAAATCTTTCGAAATGGTTTATATCCCCATGAATTTAGGTTCTCTGTGCAGTACGGGAGCTGCACAGAGAAAGAGTTTTTAGGATGTTAGCATCCAAAAGTTGAATTACTTAACTATCCTATTCTAAAAATGTATAGTCCTTAATGGGGCGTTTTTCCAAACTCTTCCACAGGCCTGTCCACTCCGCGTAGCGCCATGTGATATAGCCCCATTATGTATCCTATTCTATACAATAAATTTAACAATAAATTCAGCTATAAAACTGTGTAGGAATTGTAATTGCCCAGCATCTTTCTTTTAAAAATTTAAATTTTAAACATTTTAACAAAATAGAAAAAAAAGAAATAAAAGTTTTTCCCGATTTTTAATCGTAATTATTTGTCCACATCTAAACATCGTCTCTGTAATGTAGTCTGTAATCTGTCTAATTAAGTCTTTATTGAAGAAGCTAAGAAGAATATATGTTGTCTGTTATATTTGTCGATCTTAAAGATTTCCATAATAAGGTTTAGTTTCTCTTCTTTTATATTATCACATTGTGTCATTGTGTCGTACTTAGAAAAGGGGCTTTCCTGCATAGCGGGCAGCTAACTTGTGTCCTTATCATACGTCTCCTTAAAGCCACTTCGCCTGTAAGCCAGGCGTTGTGGAGGTACTTAAATATAATACTCTGTACCTTGTATGAATAGTGTGGCCATATGGGTAATTGAACCGGCGACCTTCTCATTACTAGCACGACGTTCTAACCAACCGAACTATGCAACCACTTATGTATTTCCACGCCTTGTGGTTATGCGGTGTCCTCTACATTACAGGAACATGATTTAAAGTCGAGTAGCATCGAAGGAGGGATAACATTCAAACGTTTTAATAAAGCACCCGTCGTATTTAGAAGACATATAAGAAGAAATATCCGAATTTGTTATCCTATTTTGTCAGAAATATCCGAGATGTTTCCAAGACAACACTGAATGTATTAAGTGCTTTGACAATTTTAATTTCCATGTATTCTATTTATATCTTGTGGGTTTTTTTTAAACGTAAATCTGTTCTTAGTCAAGTGAAATGCGGGGGAGGGGGAGGGGTGCTGACGAAAAGAGACCCAAATCCTAATTCTTTTTTCTTTCATATTTGAATGTGTGCAGGGAATGACACTGACAATGACATTTTACTTACAGCCTCAAATTCGACGAACCATAAATAACAACTCTGACCAGCATTTGCTGAAGTGAATCCGAAACCTTCCACCTAAGCCTTCATCTCCATCCAACTGTCCCCCGATTTGCCACAGTGCTCCATATTTGGTTTAAGGGTTTACTGCTGCAATTTGAAACCCTCTGCTGATCCAACTGATGGTATATCGTATATACCCGGTTACACGCTACTGTGACATTTGGAAAGGTAAAGTCCGGTTTTAACCCAAAAAATTGTGCATACAGCTAATGAAGTTCAAACACGCGTAGGTATTCACTCAGGCTAACCAAATTCTTTCACTGATTTTATTTATATATTGTTAAGAGTTAACAACTGAACATTTTCAAACTTTTTAAGTGATTGAAAACTACGTCAGAACTTTACTTTTTTGTTTTTGTGCGTTGTGTAAAGTTGCACTGGGCATGATAATCTAGACAATTAAAATTCAGTAGACTCTCCTTTCTATGTGGAAACAACGCAATCCGTGTGATAGTGTTTAATTTTAAACTGTTCAACGGTGGTCTCCTTTCTATGTGGAAACGACGCAATCCGTGATAAATAGTGTTTAATTTTAAACTGTTCAACGGTGGTCTCCTTTCTGTGTGGAAACAACGCAATCCGTGATAAATAGTGTTTAATTTTAAACTGTTCAACGGTGGTCTCCTTTCTATGTGGAAACAACGCAATCCGTGATAAATAGTGTTTAATTTTAAACTGTCCATCAGTGGTATCTTTAAGCTGGTTCATTTTGTTCAAAAAAAGATAACATTTTATAATAACAATATAATAAAACCAGTAAATTCTGGATTCCTTTCCATTACATTTCGTGCAAGCAAAACGACAAAGTGATGTAATGATAAGCGTTATTTTATCTTTCCATCCATATTTGACGTATTGCTCAGTTTTCTTTTTCCTCTTTTGCGCTGTGAGTGCAAGCTGTCTTTTTCTGTTATTTGCCGTGCCAGTATTTTAGAAACAAATCTGAACGACAATAAAGGAGATTATTAGGGAAAATAGTTGTGTAGCTCTTTTGTGAAAGCACTTATACGAAGAAAAGAACACCTTTGCCAACTTGTTACCGCCAAATTGGGCTGTCATTACACGATATGATAATGGCTAGCGTGACATCGGCACGCGACTGGTTCGGCTCTATAATGGTAGTGTCGGTTTTCAATTGATCTCAGCTTTGGGGGGAAAAGCCAATCAATGGGGCACGCAGCAGATGACTTTGGGTTGTAATCTGTAACACCTCACCGGCGGTAAGCAGAGGCAAGCGCTGCGGGAAGTGTCTTTTGAATTGATCACCTGAGCTCTTGATTGCAGGTTTTCCAGATACCGGGCCTTCAAAGTAGTAAGAATGCAAGAATCTGCAACAAATGAGACACGTTAGATAGATAACATTATGCAGCCATGTCTTACAGGACGGCAGATAATATGCAGAGTTAACTACGGAAAGCCAACTTCATGATCCATGAAACGTTTCTTCTTTGTTCGACAAAATAATTATGTTCTTAGAAACGTCTGCAGAGAATCTGGGCTGTTTGTCCAATAGTCATTTTGGCTGATAATTAAAAACCGTGTAAACATTTATAATATATCAAACTTAAAGTTAACCAGATTTAGTCACTCTTAACACCAGCAGCAAGAACATACATGTAGCAATTAGACGTCCTGTTTCAAGCGGAATTAATACATATTAAAAAACACTTCATATTTTAACTTAAAGTTTGTTTGTGAATAGGTAAAATTAATTGTAACAGTTTCATATCTCGTCTCTTGCATCTGCATCAAACAGTTGTAATTCAATAGTTCAATAGTTCAATTCCGCCCAACACTGAGCCCAAAAAGTTAAACTTTCAATGAGATGAATAAAGCAAGAAGGCAAGAAATACATTTGTGAATCGATGAATGTTGTTTCTTAGACGATGAAATGGTTGGTGGTAAGGTCTAATATTGACATTTTTTTAATATTATAAATTCTTTGAACTTTGACGATGAATAAAGGGTTTAGATTCACAAGACAAAATGAAACTAAGCACGATTTTGTTTTAACATTTTGTTGCACACTTAAGAATATATTCTTGTTGTAGACTCAAGTTACTTTCATGTTCTTTAACAAGATGCTCTCAAACTTAGAAAGTGTCTTCCGGAAACCAGAATTGCACCTGTTATAACAGTAGATAGGATCAGAAATTAAATTTTACAAGTTATTGTTCAATTCTTGGTGGGGTAAACTTTTTTTTTTTTTAATGCGCCCCGTTAATCTACCTGCATTGTAGCCTGGATCTGATTTTCATCTTAAAATTACAAATCAAGCACAATAGAAATATTAATAGATTCGCTGGCAATAAATAGTTTTTGATTCTAATCCACCGATATTATCTTGAATCAACAGCAGTTAAATAGTTTTGAAAATCATTTCCTAAGAACTTAAAATTGTTCGAGCTTACGATCTTTATGCTTCAAGACAATCAGAGAGACATACACACATATGGACGGGTGGACAGACAGAGAGACAGACAAACAAATATATAGATAGAACGATAGATAGATCGATAGATAGAACGATGGATGGATGGATGGATGGATGGATGGATGGATGGATGGATAGATAGATAGATAGATAGATAGATAGATAGATAGATAGATAGATAGATAGATAGATAGATAGATAGATAGATAGATAGATATATATATATAGATAGATAGATAGAACCGGAGAGAAAAAAACGACACTTGAATAGGTTGACATACAATTGGAACCATGTAGGTATCGTAATGTATCGAAAATGAATGTCTTTTCTAGTGAATATATTCCCGACTAGATAAATTTTGTTTATGAAAATTTCAAGGCGAATTTCAAATTATTTATGCTACAAAGCCGTCGTTTTGACCATCAACTTTTGCTTTCTACGTCCGTCTTGTAGCCAGTAAATATCGATTACAAGTACTTGAGCAAGCGTAAGTACATTTCCTTGATGTATAGAACTTACACGTAAATATTAATAGATACTCGCCCATCGAGATTGATTCAGCTTTATTTTGTTGTTTTTTTCTGTTTGTTTTTCTTTTCCTTTTTTGTTGTTGCTGTTTTGTTTTTGTTTTTAAAGTTGAGATCTCATTAATTAGACACAAAGGTATAAATAAATTTCCGGTAATCTAGAGGTATATTATAATCAGTGCATTATAGTCTGGTTAGAAGTTGGAAAATAGAGACATGGTGAAATGTTATCTCGTGTGATGGACGTCGCAAATGGGTTTATTATAGGTCCATCAGACAGGTAAAAAGAAACAGGAAACTGCATCATGGTGCTCAGGATTTGAGTCAATATCTACTCAATTACACGTTTATGCAAGACAAATTACGAACAACAAATTCGAATTACAGGTAATGTTTTAAAATATATTTCTGTTTATCCTATCTAGATCATCTGATAACGATGTATGTTTCTGAATTTGCTTGTATCCATCTTCGCCAGTCAAGGTTCCGTTGTGTTCACTCTAACTAAATCTTGTCGGATTCGATAAGATATTTAAGTGATTCGGGTCTGTGAATTGCACTGGATGCGGTGGCAGCCCACTTCATCCAATTAAAATCAAGTTGCTCAAATATGAACAGTGTTCTGACAAGATCGAGACAAGGGGTGTACACAACTGTAATTGACCAATAAATAAGTACTTTTCCAATGTCGGCCCGTGATTGTACAATTACATCCTTTCCTCAAATAGACCAATAATGGCTTATATCTGGTACGTTCAGACTTTCAACGTTAAAAACGTATAAAATATCCTTTTGAAAGCAAGTGAGTCCACCATCTATAATGAAACCAGAATCTTTGAAACAGAAAGATCAAAACTCCGCACAATCAAAAGAGCAAATTGTATACATGGCTTTTTAACAACAACCTGGTATAAGGGTTGTATATACCATAGAAAGTGTAATAAATGTGGGGAAACCGGGCACACGCCCAACAAATATCGGAATAACAGAGACGAAACGATAGATACAAATATCGCGGAAAAACAAACAACCATCAGAGAACAATGTTTATCGCAAGCTCTGAACGAAACCAAGGGTAAGAAAGAGTTAGTATTGGAAGTAAATGTCCAGCAAATTAAGAAGGAAATGAATCCAAAGGGAAAAAAAAAGACTAACACCAAAAGCCGAGAAAATCAGGAAATACCTAATAAAAATTGGAATGAGGATAGTGGAAAAGCAGGAAAAGTATTGCTACATCCCGAGCAACAAGAAGTAAACAGGTTAACAAATCAACAAGTAAATAAGAAAGGAGCAACTGACCAGCAAAATAAGAAGGGAATGAAACCAAAAGGAAACAATAAGACTAACACCAAAAGTCGAGAAAATCAGGAAATACCTAATACATTTGGGAATAAGGATAGTGGAAAAGCAGGGAAGATATTGCAACAACCCGACCAACAAGAAGTAAACAGGTTAACAAATCAACAAGAAAACCCAAAATGGAATGCAACGGAAACTAAGAAACCGGCAGAATACATGACAGCAGAACAGCAATTTATACAGGAGAGACTAGAGAGAAGAAAAGAGAAAAAGAGAAAAATAAGAGAGGAAGAACAATT